>JALDNG010000018.1:3990000-4010000 GCA_024349245.1 Neodontobutis hainanensis
GATAAGTATGTGGGGTGAGATAGAGCCTCCTGTCAAAACATACCCGAGTTTGTGTGAGAGAGAAGACAAGTTTAAGCCCAAAGAAGAAGAAGACGATGAAGAAGAAGAAGGAGAAGGGGGAGAAGGGGTGACAGAGTTCATACGGAGCGTCTCAAACAGCTGCACAGACACTGGGCAGCAGCCACAGTCTCAGGTACAACTGCAAAAACCTCCAGTAGAAGATGCGGCCATGTGGTGATCACGTGATATGTGCTCGTGTGCTTTCATCCAGGCTCAGTCCAGTTGTGTTAATGCCATGGTGGAGGTCGTAGCCTCGAGTGGAAAGCTCGTGAAGAGCCAGCAGAAAGGAGAGGCTGAGCTGACCCTGGACCAGCGCAAAGAAGAGCTGCTGCAACAGTACAAAGACAAACCACTGGTGTTCCTGGAGAGGTACCATGTAAGTGCCCAGTTTCAACATGTGGCCTCAGTGTCACCATGCATGCTTCACGTGAACACTGAAACAGCCTCTGTAATATTCTGAATGGATTCTTAGGCTTGCCTGAAACCAGAGCATCTGTCAGTGTTTGGCCACGTCAGCTCAGATCCACGAGCCCAACACTACAGTAAAGTGATACAGAGACGGGCTGCAGGATTCACCAACAGAACAAGAGTCAAAAACCATCGCTATGCTGCACTCAGGGCCTTGCAGAAAAGTAAGTTTTAGGGTAAAGTAGGTGGTAATAAAGTGGTGTTAGTGCTTTCTTCAATACAATGTAAACAACTTGAAATTGAATATGCTGAAATATTACAAGTAACAATACAACTACCCTGTTCTGTTTTTTTTAGAAGGTGACTATTTCAGTGAAGAACAGATGCGGAGGAGGGAGCCGCTGCTCTATGAACAGTATATCGGCCGGTACCTGACTGATGAGGAGGTAAGCTTTATTACAGGTTATTTATTACATAATTATAAACACCTGTAGATGTGACAAGACCATTTTTGATGCAGGTGTTAGAGCGCTCGCAGGAGGCAATGCTAGACGGTGCACCAGAAGGATCGGCGAGCGGAGGGCTTGCCCACCTGCTCCTCAACTCTTACCAGGAGAGGCTTATTCAGAGTCGCCTGCAGCAGGAACAAGAGAGGGAGGATGGAGCACAGGAAGAGGATGATGACGAAGATGACAGTGAGCGAGGATTTGTTAAAAACAATACAGTTGGACTTTGCTAATTTCTTAAAGTTTACTGCTGTCTGCTGCAGATAATCAAGTTCAGGAGGAAGGGGAGCCCACGGCAGACGAGAAGGCTCTGCTTCGAGAGGAGTTCATCAGTCAGATGCACCAGAGCTTCCTAGACGGCAAGGACAAAGACTTTAACTACAGGTTACTTTGATTGCTTATTAAATATTTCTCTTATATTATGATGTAGTTTCAAAAATAGTTTTTTTATTAGTCTTCCTGTGCATTTTTAGGGACCCGTGGGGTGACAATATAGCAGTAGAATTGACAATAATTTGAGCTATCCCTGAATACAAAGTATCAGTTGCCCTGTAAATGTAGAGTAATCGAAACTTAAATGCTTTAATCGTTTACAGTGAGGTGGATGAAAATCCCGAATATGACAACTTGGACATCGTCAGTAGAGATGAAGAGGAAAAGTACTTTGATGAAGATGATGAAGAAGAAGAAAAGGAAAGTGATAATGATGAAAATATGACCGAATAAATTTATTTTACCATTGCTGGACTGTAAATACATGGTCACTATTTTTGTGCTTTGAATAAATAGTTTTGTTAATAGTTTTTTTATTTATTTATTTTTTACTTAAGTTTTGTGTTCATAATGGTCAAAACTATTTTAAACAATTATTAATTTGTTCAGATTTTTTTATATTTATTTTATATAACATACATTTAGTCATTTAGCACACGCTTTTATCAAAAAGAAACTTACATAAGGCTTCTATTCACCAGTGTTACAGCTGGAACACCACTGGAGGCAAAGTAGGTTAAGTGTCATGCCCAAGGACACAACGACAGTATGAACTGTGGGGAGAGTGGGAATCGAACCGCCAACCTACTGGTTAAAAGAACAACCACTCTACCACAGAAACGGCATTATGGCTCAAATACATTTAAACACAGTACAAAAAAGAATATGCTATTCATTTTGGACCAATAAGAACCTTTCCCAGGCAGTTCACTGTTTCATTTTCTGTAAATGCAGAGTGTAATACTCCTCCTGTAACTTCAGGACTTTCAGCTGCATTTTTATTTTTTCTCTCTTTAGTTGTTCAATTTCCATAGTTTCCAGATTAGTGCTGGTCAGTAGCGTTGGAGCTGGGCCTGCCATTATGGGACAAGGGCTGTCTGCTTGAGGACGCCTATCCAAAACAAAAAAACACCATTGCATAAATGTTTTTTCCCATTTCTGTCTAAATAATGCAAATGCGATATACATTCATACTTCTCAATCTGCTGTTGTTGTGCAGCATCCAGACCACTGACACCTAGTGAGATATCTGCTGGTGATGACAACAGATGTGGTGGAGAATGTATGGTCACAACTTTAAATTCACTGTGGTCACTTTCACTGTCTTGTGCTGAACTAATTTCTGTCTCTGTGTTTTCGTTCTTAATTGTGTTTGCTGTTGCACTGGAGACATCTTTTGTGTGCTTTTTTTCTTTCTTGTTCTCCTCATCCTTTGACTTAAGGCAGCAGCCTACGAATGACACAACACGAGTATAAATAAAGAGTAGCACTGCACTTTGTAAAAAATAAGGCATATCAACTATTCCTAGTATGCCGTTTTTAGCAAAACATTTACAAACCATTTTCTTTACGCACCACTTCTATTGACTGCAAGTGTAAACGGTCCTGTATGTGCAGTCAGACATAATATAAAAAGTTAATAATTATGAACAAACAGGTGAATTATCCTGAAAGTGCCATAGCCATCTAATGAGTTCATGTTTTGGTAACAGACGACATAGATGTGTGTAATTCCAAGTCTGTAGTTCTAAGAATTGGTATGAACAAAGTTATTAAGTTACATAAGAAAGTTATTACAAATCAACACCACTATCAAACTCTGTTAAACTGGAAAGACCCGATTATATCAAAAACAAAATAAAAAGTAAATAAAAAGAAACTCACTACAGGTAGCCTCTTGATAACAACTTTTGCTTTCTTCTGTAATACACTGTAGTCAAAACATGTATTTATTTCACTGGTCCCTACAGAAGTGAATAATAATATTCTTATGAAACATGCAAATGATGGGATTTAACAAAACATCTGATAGAGTAAATTTACTTTAAAAACCTCACCTTCTTTTTGAACAGCTGCTCTTTCCTCTGTCGCTGCTGCATCTTCATCAGATCTAAGTTCATTTGTATGCTCATGCTCCACAGCAGACAGTATGACAGTTCCTACGAATAAAAATAAATATATGTGAATAATGTTTCCTGTGTTTTATATATTGTTGATTTGAAAATGCCGACAAACCTTTAGGGTGACTCTCTTTATGATCCGATGACTTAAAAAAAGATGGATTGAATTAAAATGCAACCCTGTGATTTGGCTAAATCAGTTGAATCAGACTGGAGTTGTCTTACCACCAAGGCCTCAGACACTCTTCCTTTAAACGGAGGATTGGTTAAGACACCTTGCTGTTGGAAATTTGATTATTTTAGAATTTTTTTTTCTGTCTCAAATAGAAAATAGTGTTGGAATAAAATACATCTTACATCGAACCAGAATTGCAGTGGTTTGTTGTTATAATAAATTGTAGTCCTCCATTTTTTACTTGAACCTTTTCCTCCAAACTGCTCAAAGGCACTTGGAGAAAACCAGCGACCCTTACGCTCAATACAGACCTCACCTGACCGAGACATGGATTTACAAATTAAGCTGGAAATGGCCTTTTATAATCTTCTTAAGTGGTTTGTTCTTACCTCTTGCTAACTTTTCATTATCCAGGATGCCTTTTTTGTTTCCACAGGACACAGGAAATCCTAGACTTTCATCATCGCTTTGGTCATCCACCTCCTCAATGTCACTGTCCTTGTCTACATCAATTTCCTGTTCAGGGTCATATATAACCATTTTTCTCTTTCTGGGGCTATATCTCCTGTCAACCTCCTCTCCATCTTCTCTGTTCACAAGTTGTAACCTTCTTCGCATCTCCATTTTTTTCTACTTCTTTTTATGTTGCAATTTCCTAAAAAAAAATTGTAAAATGAGCTTTAAATGAGCTGTAAATTCTAGCAGTACATTCACACTATGAAAGCAGTTGTATGTTTCTCATAGAGATTTCTCATAATTCATTTTCTAAAACAGTATAAACAAGAACAAGTATGTAAGTTGGAAAGAAAATTATGCATACAAATATAACAAAAAAGTAAAGATGTAAAGTTAGACTTGCAGGTTTCATTGAAACATTATGTGAAACCCAATTTCTTCCCCAAAAATTTGAAACGCATAATGACTTGTGCGTGCATAGTTTCCTCAAGATGATTGAGCAGGAGTCTTTCACTGCGGTGGGGACGTTAGATATTCCAGCCACACGTTTACCACGGTTCCCTTGCCTGTGTCCGACTACTGTCATGTTGCGGGGAACTGATGCCCTTAGCACGGAGCATGACACTTAGGGACCGGTGTCACGGGAAACGATGTTGGTGAAATAAATTCAATAGCTTCAAGATAAACAAATCTAGTTACTTCAAACCACTTTAAACAAATAGAACTAGTCTAGTAGCACCATGTGCACCTCTTTTTTCCACTTTTATTTTTTTATTGGATTTCATAAGATGTCTGTTTACAAATCAAGGATTTCTTTCAATAGCTTCCAGGTCATGTGACCTAATCACTTCTATCCACTTTATGTTCATAGTACTAACCTAGTACTTTGATAATGCACCAAATGTAAGGCATCTTTGTCTAACAAGTGCTATTGTCACCACTACTCATTTGTAATTTGTGTAAACATTCTGGACTTATGTCTTCCTCCTTCAGTTCTCCTAGTTAAGTACACAGATCTCAGACTTTATGCTGGGATCCATGCCTGGTTTGATACAGAAGGCCCTGGACTCTGGATGAGTCTCGTAATAAATGAAGCCAAAGCTATAACCATGGTCATTGAAGAGAATCTAACATCTCCTGTCCTCTGTCATGAGAGGCAAATGTAAAATACACGCTCTCCAAAAGTCACCCAGAATACATTTAGGCAGTGTGGCCAGACAAACTGGAGTCCAACTTGATGTTCTCAGAAAAATCTATCTGACTTTTAATGTAGCATTGCAGCATGACTGGCATCCCTTTTCTCTACCAACTCTGAACTTAAGGCTCTGAAACTTGCTCCTGTTTGCTACAAGCTCAAGATGTCTCCTCACATATCCAGTGGAAGAGGCCTGAGTCGGGCAGCTGTGAAGAAGAGAGGCTCTTCCTTCAGAATATTAGTCCAGGTCTTCAGAGTTCAGAGTTGGTAGAGAAGAGGGTGGGATTCCATGCTGCAGAATAATGTTTGGAGTTGTTCTAACTCATCAGAAAAGCCTTTTGTCAGCCTGCTCCACACTGGGCTGACATACTCCAAAACAGGTAGAATAAAAGTCAGGTAGATCTGTGGTAGCTCTTCTGGCCACAATAACATAACATGTCCTTTTGGAGAGCGAGTATCTGACATCTGCCTCCCATGACAGAGGACAGGAGATGTTAGAGTCATGCATGGTCCTAATAGACTAGAGTAGTTGGAGTAACTACATGTGTTTATCTTGAAGCTACTGAATTTATTTCACAAACGCCATTCGCCGTGATCGTTATTTATTGACGGTCCCTGACCATGTTAAGGGCGGAGCTTCCAGTTCCCCTCAACATGACACAGTAGTCGGACACCGGACACCGGACACCGGACATGGGAACCGCGGTAAAAGTCTGGATTTGAATATCTAACTACCTTCACCGCAGTGATCAATCAGCTGTTCGCTTTTCGTTTTCTGGTGTTTGCTGATATCAGTGACATTATATTGTGGCGTCAACACGGATATAGCCTAGCATTCAACATTCAAACTTACCTTTGCTGTGGTCATTCCCGTCTCTCTCTCGGTCTAAATAAGTGTTTAAGAATGAAGAAATCTCTTATTTTGAAGAAAAAAATTATTGGAAAATTAAGGTCATTATATATTTATTACTAAGCAGTAATTATAAGGTTACACCCTAATTTACGCAAACCAGTATTCACAGATCACAAGCGGAGGTGAGTTCAGGTGAAACTGCTCTGAGTGTAACCAAAAAGTCACAGTTTACAAAACCAACAATCACATTTAGGTTACAATGTAGTCTATTGGTCTTACCAAGGCTGTCCCGAATAGAAGAAATGAAACAGAAACTAGATTTGAGCTCTACTCAGAAGTGAAACCAGTAAATCTGGTTGGTTGGTTATGGTATGCAGTATAGACCATGTAAATATAGCCTATCATTGTCAACTAGTCATAAAGACAACAGGGTTATTCAAAATGCAGTTTGTAGTTTGCTACAGGCCCATGATCACTATACTGACATAATGTGAGAGCTGTTCAGATATTTTTATTCATCTACACTCCTCACACAACAGCTCATCAGTGTGTTCAGGTCTGTTCGGACAGACAACATGTTAGAGTTTGGACATGGTATTATTTCATTTGGGAGAGTGTTCCACCAGAGGCGTATGGCTCATCTTACATACAGTACAACATTTAAGATATAGGCCTACACTGAATATGTTTGTCCCGGGCATGTTTCCAGCTGTGAAGTTGCACCCCGAGTACTAAGAGGCAGGTAATGCTGGGAATTAATATTGTTAGTTAGGGCTAGATAGTGTTGCTTAAAGGTATAACAGGGTACAGAGTAGCTATCTTTCATTAACCCTTGTATAGGCCTCTATAGTAGAGCCATTCAACTTTAGCCCAGGTTTAGGACATGTAGGAAAAAAATTAACAAATTTTTTTTTTACCTTTAAAAACAAGTAAAGACCAACACATAAATATATTATTATTTTTTACCCTTTTTTTTTTTTTTTTTTTTTTGAAATAATGGTAAGTTTTAGTCAAATATACAAAATGAGGCCTCATATATGAGTGGAAAAGAGTAATAAATCCTGAATATTGTTTTCAATAGCTACAGTAAAAAAAAATATATATTGATGAATAAGCACAGATTGCAATATGTTTAATTTTGGTGAAGCATTGTAAATCTTTGGATGGCAGCAAAAAATAATAATTACAGCTAATATATACAAAACTTATAATCTATTTCAACTATCAGTCAATTGACAATACACTGAACAACACATCTAAGATATGTTTGTGTGTGTGATGTGTGCATGCCTGTGTGCTTGTGAGTCTGTTTGTGCATCCTTGACAGAAGATGGATCTGTGTGTGTGCTTGTGCGTTTATATGCATAATGGACAATGTGTGGTCACAGCTCTGTGACTTTCGCAAATATACATATTGCGTGAAGCATGAGGGGTATGAGTGAGAGACTGAGGAAGTTTGATTTGGGGCTTTAGGTTTCGTTTTGGCTTACAGCTGTGTCCTGATGTGCAGTCCTCAAGAGAGGCACATTTTTGGGGGGAAAGTAGGGCACATGTGACACAAGTAGGCACATGTGTCTCTGTAAAGGCAAACTTGGAGGAGTGTCTGGCACTTGATATCAGCAGTGCAGGAGCGGTCATTGTTCCCATTGTGGTCAGCTTCTATTTCAGAAGCTCCTGTGTGAGGCCATAAGATGTGAAAAAATTATCACATGTGATTGTGGGCCCCTGGAGGCCGTCTGACTGCTCCAGTGCCACGTGCTTCCTATGTTTTTTTGATCATAATCAGCTGGTTTGCTCGTGTTCCTGGTTTTAGCATCACACCCACCTAAATTTTTATACTATGCCTTCCTGGCTTGCTCAGTATATATATTGTTTGAAGAAGCAGCAACCTCTGAAGAGGTCCAGACATTCATCTATGCTCACATCAGGCCACATATCCCATATGTTCCATGCGGCAACTTTGTCTCTTTTCCTTCATGCTAGTCTTTGTCATCAAAATGCCAAACACATGAGAAGATGTTTTTTAGTGGCATTGTGGCTCATAATGTTGCCCTCCCTGTTTCGGCATTACACAAACTTGTTGTAGCCTCTACAGCCTCAAAAACAACATGTGGCCTCAGGCTATTGTTGAATAGCCTAAACTTAATGGACTCTATTTCTATGGCTATCTGCCATGTTTTTAAGTCCCTGGACCCTTTAAATAAATTATGTTTATTGTATAAAATAATGTAGTCTTAACTAAAATAAGACTAAAACATACATTTTTAATTGATTGGCTGTGTTCTCCACAAACATGCACCTGATTAAATTTATTTAAAAAAGCACTTTTGATATCTTTTCATATTGAATGTTAGTGTTGGGATATATGTTCCTTTGATTCTAAAAAACTACACATTCCCATAATGAATAATATGGCAATAAGTGACACATGAAGGTTCTGGCAACACAAACTTAAAAACAGAGTTATGGATCCCAGAAGAAAGAGGAAGAAGCTGCAGTTGTGTAGAATGCACTTAGCTCTGTGGATCTCTTTCTCTGCAGCATTTCTGGCTTGCCCCTAATATTTCCTTGCCATTGATTCAGTGTTGGCCAATTGGTACCTCCCTTATTTGAGAGCCCATTGTACACATTAAGCATGTGAGCAGTTTTTCATTCCTATTACCATATGCAGAGTGAGGAGCCAGGTCTTAATAAAGTCTATGCTTATTTGGCTTTTTGAGTTGTTTTTCTCTAAAATGCTTGGCTGCTGAGCAATCTTTAAACAAAATCAGAAATAACGACAAGTGTACAGAATAATCTATTAAATTTGCTTTGAAGACAGTTAGACATATTTATTACACACGTCAACTATAATATATTGTATAAATAGTAATGGCACTTCAGATGAGTGAATTAAATGTCATGTCTGTTTTGTCTAAAAGAAAAAAAACTCATATTCAATCATGGTTAAACCATGCCACCTTTACACAAGACCACAAAGATGAGACGCAGTGAGGCTTTGCCCTTCACTTTCTTTCAGCCAGTCTCTGCAGCAGTGCAATCACTGTGTCCTGTTTGGAGGAGAGCAGCTCCAGGGCAGTGGCCACTCTTCCCATGGACTCTGCCATCCTCACCTCTCTCCTCTCGCGCCTCTTCTCCCTGGCCTCCAGACGGCGCCGGGCCACTCCATCCAGATAAGCCTGCTCTTCTTGACGTTTCAGAATCTCCCGGAACAAAGCCGTGGTGGTTTGCTCTTCACTAACTTTATGAGGCTGTGTTTCAGTCCCCGATGAACTTGGCAATGATGTGGAAATGGGAGACGTGAGACAAGAGGTGGAAGAAGAGAGGCCAGAAATGTTTCTGCTGAATTGTGCGTTGCTGAGGCGGAGGGGTATGACGTTGGAGGAGAAAATAGGAGCTTTGCGAGTAATGAAGCGGGCTGTTTTAAGGTCTATGTTAGCAGTGGAAGTGGCGGCTGGGGATGAAATAAATGACGAGGATGGCACAGTGGTGGATGGATGAAGACTGCTTGTCACAATGTCACCATTCAGAACAATCAGGGGCTTAATCTCCGGAGAGCTGGTTGGACTGATTGTCACCGTAGTCATGGAGGAAACAGCAGAAGTGCCGCTGATCATTTGACTGCCAGCTTGAGCCCTGCTCTCAGCACTGCGTAACGTGGCACTACTGAGTGGATTAATCGTAGAGGCCTGGGGGACCTGTGTTTTCACTACAATCTTTGCCAAAGGACCGGGCAGAGAGGAGGCAGAATTAGACGGTTTGTTTCGTTTGTTGTTAATGATCTGAGTCCCAACTGTGTCACACAGTGTAGCATCCATCATCTAGAGACAGTACACAAGATAGATAGAGGACAACCAGATCATATAGTGCTGAACAGTTTTCATTATTATAATTTAATTTATTGTAATTGTGTCTTGGATTTACGGAGCCCCTCTGGTCTCACTATGTAAAAAAAAAAAAATATATGTAACTAAGTCGTGGCCACGAGATACGCTAACTCGTGGCCACGAGTTAAGCTAAGTCGTGGCCACGAGATACGCTAAGTCGTGGCCACGAGTTAAGCTAAGTCGTGGCCACGAGATAAGTAAATATGAAAGCATGCACACTAACTCTGCCGCCCATAAGGCTCATACATACAGCCAGATGGAGGTACCGTGACCTAAGCCTACAACGCCCTCTACTGACGTTTTATCGTAGGCTACACAGACATGCTTTTCCAAAATGTCAAAGACTTCAATAATTAATAAACCAGTCTGCACACTACTATAGACTATCTTAAAATCACAATCAGAAATACTTTATTGATCTTTATTGATATCGATAACCCAGGGGACATAATTGTGTCACAGTTGATGTGCACATCAAGACATTTAAAAAAATATAAATAATATAAGTTGGTAAATAAACAAGTAGCCTATACACATGTAAAAAGTATATGCTAAATAAATATATGCTATAAAATATGAAGAAGAGATATAAAGGACCATGGATATGCAGCCTACAAGATTTACATTACTGTATTAACAGAATTGAATTGATTGTGATGAACAGTACTAGTAAATAAATAGAAGCAGAACTGCAGCAAACTATATTACACTGAATATTAAAACAGATAATATTGCACAGAATGTGAAGTATTACATTGCACTACAGTACAGGGTCCATTTAAATAACAAAGGTTATCGATATCAATAAAGATCAATAAAGTATTTCTGATTGTGATTTTAAGATAGTCTATAGTAGTGTGCAGACTGGTTTATTAATTATTGAAGTCTTTGACATTTTGGAAAAGCATGTCTGTGTAGCCTACGATAAAACGTCAGTAGAGGGCGTTGTAGGCTTAGGTCACGGTACCTCCATCTGGCTGTATGTATGAGCCTTATGGGTGGCAGAGTTAGCGTGCATGCTTTCATATTTACTTATCTCGTGGCCACGACTTAGCGTATCTCGTGGCCACGACTTAGCGTATCTCGTGGCCACGACTTAGCGTATCTCGTGGCCACGACTTAGCTTATCTCGTGGCCACGACTTAGTTACATATATTTTTTTTTTTACATAGTGAGACCAGAGGGGCTCCGTATGGATTTAATATTGTATATGACAAGTTATTAGTCACACTATCGCCTACTTCAGTAAAGCATGAGCACTGAGTTAAATGCAGTGATTTAAATCTGAGAGTGTGACAAAAGTGCTTCCTAAACTTACTTCAAAAAACTCCCAAGATGTTTTAGCATGGCCAGTCTCCATGCTGCGATCCTTAACCCTCTTGTAGGTTACAATCAGGTTGTTCCACTTGCGGCGGATCTTTTCAACAGGAAGCTCATGTCCTTTGGAAGCCATTTCCTCCTGGACACTCTGGAAGAGCTGGGAGCGTTCCCGAGTCTCATAGAGCCCCCAGCGACGCCCAACAGCCTCGATCAGACACAAGACTGCTTTGGAGGAGAAATCTGAGCCTGAGAGTGGCTTTTCTGATGAACCTGCTGCAGCCAATCCAGAGGCTGGAAAACAGACAGGTACATTTAATTACACCTCCAACTTAATATATCTCTGACAGCTTTGAAGCACACAACTTTTAGTAAAATCCATTTTTATAAAATACTTTAACATCACTAAAACTAAAACTAAATTGTTGTGTTCTAATCACAGTTTTCTGCAGCGAAGAAAAAATACATGAATATATTTGTATAACATAATAATTCTCAAAATATTAAATTCTAATTGCTATAAGGATAGCCTACAACAAGATATATTCATATTATTGTGATGTGATTTTTATGGGCCTATTAGTTTAAACCAAAAGGATGTGTTTGATGCTGATCAGACCTGGGGCTATCTTTAGGTATGTCTTCCCATCTGCTGTTGTAGTGAAGAGGCGCTCAGTGTTCACAGGATCTATCGTGAAGAGCATACACCAAACTTCAACTTCCTTTAGAGGAAACCCTCAGTGTTCAAAATACACATACTACTCATTCTGGTCAGAAATGCGTTATGGCACTCACACAGAAGCACGGGGTTACTACCCGAGGCGGTATGGTGTTCCTCTAGTGTCTGCCCCTCTCCCCCTCCTGCGGTGCCCACGCTCACACCGCGGGGCGCAGGCGACTCCCGGCTGCTCTCGGCCGGCGCAGATGGCTTGATGTCTGCCTCTTTAGTTTTCATGATCGTTACAGGGGCCGCGTCGTTGTTGCTGCTTCCCGATACAGTCTCCTCCATGTCTCACGCAGACACAAACATGAGCCACAGAGACGAGCAACGCTCTCGTTAGCTGCGCAGGCGTGGGTTTAGGAGAAAGTTTGCAGATGGCGGATGTTAGTCAGTGAAGGCTAGTTCAACCCCTATTATTCCTCTCTAGGTTACTCTACAGGTCAGGCAGCTTCTGCGCGACGCGGACTTATGCTATCTTCTGTTTTATACAAGGGAAGAGAAATGGCTGTCCACCTCAGCGGTCGGATGCGCAGAGCGGCTGCGCAGCTCTCTGCGCACATTTGCTGCTGGCAACTGTGAGTGACGTCACCTACTCTGTGCACTACACACTCGCACTGTACTGGACACGATTGTGGACATAAGAAGCCAAGTGACGAGCTTTGTTTGCAGATGAAGGCCTAGTCTTAGAAGAACAGCCTTACCATGATAAAGGTGGTCTGATCAAATTACTCTTTTTAATTACGTTAAAAAATTATAAAGAAAATGACTGCTGAAACCATTTTTTGAGTTGGAATTTGATCTCAGAAATTTCTGTGTTTTGACGTGATATTAATAGGATTTAAGCAATATTAAGTTGTACTAATATTGTATTTTCATGAAAGATAGACAAAGAGACACACCATTTAACATTAGTTAATTTAACATTTTAGTGACATTTACAAAAACATTTATATTATTTATTATGCATTATTACCCAACAATGACCAGTTTACTTAAGTATCTGTTATATATAATATACACCCCATCCACAGACACACACCTGAAAGACATCAAGAGACTACTAAGCCATTTTTACACCAGTACATCAGCCAACAACCACACTGGTACCAGCCCAGTAATGGTATTAGTCTTATTAAAAATTTCCTTAATCAGAGAGATTTACAGTGATGTAAGGTGACACCCTAGGCATTTACCTGTCTGACACTTAATCTATTTTAATTGGCAAATGGCACCTGCTTTTAGAATTTGAGTCAAAAAGTAGTATTCTAAAAAGCCCATAATGCCCATGCCCATGCATGTTGAGATAGTTTGAAAGATTTTTCTCATCTGAAGGCTAAAAACTTGATAATTTATGAATTCAAAGTCACTTCTCGGACCTTAAACACACTCTTTAATTCTCTTTCAAATTTCTCCATAAGTTTTTTACCAATGGCACGGAATTTAGGATTATCCTGCAAAATAAAACAACATTGTTAATAAAAAGCACTTTATTTACTTATAATATGATGTGATTATATGAAGTACGTCTCACTCGGTTGTATGTGGCGCAGTTGGTAAAAATTAGCTTGACATCTGAAACAAACTCTCCCACAGTTTGGTATTTATTTTCCTTGCACTTCACTGCAATACGTTCAAGCCACATGGGGGTGTTGATCACTCTTGTGTAGTCTCTTAGCTGTAATATTAAGTAATTCAGTACGGTTACTAAAACAAGTAGCCCACTGTTTTAGTAAACGTACTGAATTCATTTATGAGATCAGTGGACAAAACACTTACATAAAGACATGGGTTTTCTTTAAATATCTGTTCCTCATCATCTCTGTATAGACCCAGGAGCAGATACTGACAGTGCTGTGAATATATTTAAAGAAGATAGGCTTATTGCGTGACAGCAGCTCAGATTACTTAACAACAGTGAGACACACTCATTACCAGCATGTAAGCTGATGTTGAACTAGCCATGGCCACTTGAATTTCACGTTCCGGGTAAAGATCCATAGATTTCCTGAACACACACAGTGTGCATATCCACGGTCTACCATCACTGCACACAGGAACAAGTTCAAGCAGAGCGACAGAGTGAGCGCTGTTCTATATCAAAACTTTTATCAGTACCATTTATCAATGCTTACTTTAAAAGGGCATCTTCTATATAAGGTAGGTGACAACGCTGGTGAAAAGAGCGCGGGCACTCATCACATTCCACAAGCGTTGTTCCTCCTTCTACTTCATCACTTCGACAGATCCAGCACTCGTCATCATTTTTCTCATTTTCCTGCCAATACACATAAACACAATTGACCAATGACCAATTGACCTTTTTGCCAGGGTCAAAGTTCAATATCAGAGACACAGCTCTGTATATGTAGAATATGTTGTCAGCATACCGGCAAACTCAGATGGGCTGAAAAAAGTGAATACCATTTAGTCATTTAGCAAACGCTTTTATCCAAAGCAACTTACAAATGAGGAAAACAATTTATGCAATTTTTACATCCCACGATAGCAAAATGCATAAGTGCACAAAAAACGAGTCTGTTAAAACCCAGCACTTTAACCCCTGCATCCATTTTTTTTATAAAAGAAAAATAATCCATAGAAAGGAAGTAGAATTCAGAGTTTGTCAGTCAGGTGTTGTTGGAAGAGAAGTGTTTTTTTTAAAGATGCCTACAGAATCTGCTGATGGTACCACTAGACGTTGTTCATTTGCAGAGCATTTTAAACTTTAAATTATATCGGTAAAGTTGCCAGAGCAACATTGTTTTTGACGTGATAGTCTACTTACCAGATTGTCATTGTCTAGATCACACAGGCTGCAATGACACAGCAGTGAGTGGATCTTCAAAATTCTGTCCTGCAATAGACATATTAATAGCTTGTATCAATTTGCTTTTGTTTTGTGTTGACAAATCCAGTGGCTCTCTGATCACCTCTTCCTATATGCTTTTATTGTGAGAATGAGTTTGGCAAAATGCACAAAAGAGTACAACCATTATAATGACTCAATCAATACACTTAAAAAATCAGAACAGAAAACATATGTTTTTGCAAATGTGATTTGTACCAGTTACCTTTATGAGGACACCGAGAGCCTTTTCTTCACACTTGATCTGCTTCTGCCAGGAGACATCCGTCTGACAAGATGCTTCCTTAACAAAGTCCACAGGGGTCATCCATCTTGTCTCTGTACGAATGCTCTTCCCACACGTCCCTAGTGGGAACGTTTTAGAAGTATTAGTTTAGTGAGAACAGCCTGTTTTAGCATAGAGTTGTGGCATGACATTACCTGAAGCAAAACGTTTAGTGTGTAATAAGCCAGTGAGATCTTCACATGTAACTCTGAGAACTCTGTTGTCTTTTATGGCTTCGGACTGCAGCCTGTTTTGCTCTTCACTGTTGTCTTGTTGTTCATCTAGAATAAACAAAACGAGTGGGGTAAAATGAAAAAAGAAATAATAACAAATATTATTAGCAAACATGCTTTCTTAAGAAACACTACAAATGTGTATAAATCAACACCTGCTGAATCTGAGGAACTTTCTCCAGTACTTGATGCATCCTCATAATCACTGTCATCATCCACAGTCTCAGACACTGCAAGACACTTCTGTTAGTGCAACAATGAGATGTCCTGGCTACAGAACTATATTAAAACGATCTGTCCGCATTAGTGTTTTCCACATTCTAAACACGAGTTGTATATATTTTTTTTCTTAATACATTTTTCTGCAGCCTTCTCTAAAACAAACCTCAAACAAACCTGTTATGGTTTCCTCAGAGGGAAATAGAGATTTCTTGTCCTTGCAGGAGCAAAGAGACTTGAATGAGATTTACAGTTACAGACCACAGAGTCTAAATGACATTATTGTTACTAAAATCACCTTTGAATTTCTTTTGAAGCCAGTGCACGTCAAATGTCTGTCCTAAAAAAAAGGATTTGGCATTTTTAAAAACTCTGAGGAAAATGCACTTGTTGTCATCATTTTTTAAAACCATTACCTGTATAAGTTTTGCCAGTGGCGTATCCCTACAGCGGATGCTTGACTTCCAGTTTCTGCAGTGTTCCTTCCCTGCCAGTCGTTCAAACTCAGGAGGTGTGTACCACTGTTTGTTGACCAGAATGCACTTCTCTCCTACAATGTAAAGGCCCAGCATTTACATGGACACATATTCCAACAAACATTTATAAAACAATGTCTTAAAATGTGTATTGTATAAAATGTTTTCAATATTAGCATTAACATCTTTTTTTGTCTTGCCTTTTGCCAGTCTGTCCCGGTTAAGCGCCCCCTTATGGTCTCCACAGGTTACAGGCAGCTGAACTTTATATATGCTCCATGTCCAAATTTCACCCTTCTCTCCCTTCTTTAACGGAGGAGCTGTGTGAACAACATCCATTAGTGACCAAACTTGTGTTATTATTATCACTGTCAAAAATCTAAAAATGTTAAAAAAAAAAAAAAAAAAAAAAAAAAAGGTAATTACAGAAGCATAACTTCTTGGTCTTTGCTTTTCGAGGAGTGATTTGAGAAGACGGACCAGGCTGCTCTTCTTCATCATCATCATTATTATATTCAAGTCTCCCAGGTTTTTTCTTCTTTTTCACGTTCTCTCTTATTTCCTCCTCTTCATCTGACAGCTCCTTCCTTTTTCTGTCATCCTTGTGTTCGATTTCCACTCCCTCCAGCAGTGCACTCTCAGATTCGTAGGAACCTGCCATTGAATTTACAATAACTACACGGCACATACATAAATACAGTAGCTTTGGGACAATGGGGAAGATGTTGTTGTGTCTGACCGTCATAGAGGCTGTTACGGAGCAGTCGCAGTGTGGGGTACATGTTCAAAATGGTCTCTTTAAATGCACACCTCCAGAAGCGATGGATGTGTTTTGGCCGCTCCCTTTCTATCCGGTCCAGTACAGTATATATCGCACTCCTGATCCTTTCCTTACTTTTCATACGACTTATCTTCTGCACTCATAGACAAACATAAAACAGCAGATTAATATCTATTTATATTAAATTAACACTGCTTTCTACAAAAAAGTAGCACATCTTTACTTTATGTTTGTTACAAGAGCCTATTACAAAAAAACCCCTGCTATGTTCAGAATGCGTACAAAGTTCATCTTTGTTAATTTTTTTTTTTTTCTACTATGATTTGCAGTGTTGCTCATGCAACTATGGCTTGTGATGTTGGTGTACCCATTGAAAATCAAGTACAACAATATTTTGGTTTTTAAGTAGGCCAACCACTTTAATAGTAGAAAAAATATAACTTTTATGCATTGTACTGAAATAAAACGCTTAATATGTGCCCATGTTCCCTAATAATACACTTGCCTTTTATAGTCACATTTGGAGTTGTGTTTAAACTCATTTATAGAAATAGGATAAGGGTCCAAGCAATTAAATAATTTTTTAATTATATTTTTAATGGTTTTATTTATTTATATATTTATTTGTTCACATCTTTTAAAATAGCTACTGTGTGCCATTAGCATTAGCCACACAGTAACAGTAACCACAGTGACAATAATTGACAACTAAACTATAAAAAATATAATGTTGAAGTCTATAGACAATTAGTCTGGGATTTATTATTCACCTATGTTGAAGAACAGCTATCATTTACCATTCCTTCGAAAACTACAAAGTAAAACCCATTTCCCCAAATCCTGAGTAGACCCTGGCCTGACAGAAATGACGCTAAAAGTTTTGGCGGGCTTTTCCTGCAGATGTTGACTGAGGGCGGAAGACTGTGAACTGTGACGGGGGCTCTCCCACTTCCGCAGGGGTAACTCACCTTGTATTGCTCCTCAGGGATCAGGTTGTAGTCTCGGAGCTGGCACACAAACGTCAGCGGGTTCTCCATACATGACAGCTCGGTTTTTTTGAGGTGGAGGAACCCCAGCAACTGCTTTTCGTCCAAGAAGTCCAGCGCATCAACCATGGCCTACAAGTTAAGTTAGGGCAGTTCAAGCCTCTTAAAGCGAGCAGCAAACCCAGAGACAACTCCTCCAGTATTTCTACAACCTTAAAATAACTGCAAAATAAACTCGGATAAAGTAGGGTGTGGTTTCAGCCCAGATAGAAAAGCAGATTCAAAACATCACCGCTTTTTTCTCCCAGTTCCTGTGACGTTTGGAAAATGAAAGTTAACTGTTTCTTTGACACAGTTGTTGACAGCAGAGGGCGCTACGACACTAGTCTTGTTGCCACTATAATCTCTTAGTGTTAGTGTTATTTTTTTTTGTCAATTAGTCAAAATGTACACAACGTTTACAGGCCACAGTAGATTTTCTTTTTTTGTCTAATGTGTTGCTAATCATGCCATCATCAAACGTTACTTAATTCAACAAAACAAAATCTAACAAAGCCATTAGTATTTATTAGCTATAGGCCTGTCAACAAAGATTAGACACATTTTCCAAAAGCCGTAATGCTCAAGAAGAGCCTGGCGCACCACTCTTGCACTCTCATCTTTAATATTTTTATAGGATTGAGAGTGGATTGGATAAGAGATAATGGGATTTTAAATTTAAAAGTTACCCTTTTTAACCAAAACATGAATTATTTTGTTAAAAGGATGTTGCATGATGTTCTTGCCTTTGGTTAACTCCACAAAAGTATTTTTTTTTTCATGAATGTGATAAAGCACCATAAAATAATGGGGGAAAAATCTTCACCATAATCAATATTTTGCTGCGTATTGTTGTTTTTTTATGTGTCCTTTATAACTTTTTAATCTTTTATGTTGTACTAAAAGGGTTTTCCTCAGCCTAAAGCAATTTCTCATAGAATTGTGGGTGTGTTTTAATGTCTTAATGACACCAGATACATTTAACATAATTTATTATTGTGTCCTTCAGTCCCACAGCTGATCTACATCTTCCATATCATTATAAACCACATCCTGATGTTTTTCCTGACAATAGCGCACAGTTTTCAGGACGGTGTCTAAGCGGCGGTCCACAGCCGACAGGTGGGCTTCTGAGAGCAGAGGTGCCACTGCTGACAGAGGGTCCTGGGCCAGTGACTCCCGCAGGACGTCAGACAAACGGAAGCTTGAATGAGACAGGAGGCGTAGGCGATGAAGCGTGGAGCGACGGATCCTACACAGGCAGAAGTATTTTTTCATCTTCTACAAAACTCTTTTATCTTCCAGAATTTAACATTCTCTTTATTCTGTTTTTAGGTTTGGCACTTAATAATTAATGTGTAGTGATGTACCTGCAACACTGTTTGAGAGGAACAAGGATAGACGGCTCATCTAGAGAGTGGCGACCAAACCTACAAAACACAATCACATTCAAGGTTTGCATGCAAGTTAAAAACAAAACACAAAACCACATGCAGTTTAAACATAAGAGAATTGTTAGTTTAACTTACGCTCGACCGTTATCCAGATGCAGCATAAATGTCTGGTTACCAAATTTCTCAAAAGTCTCATAGTGATGTCTGTCCATGTTACCTATCAATGTAATAGTGTAAATAAACATAATGATAAAACCATAATATAACTGGTCTATTACTGTGAAAATTTACTCATGAGAAAGTCCAGTATAGCCATGTCTATGACGTCCACCAGTCGGGTGCCCTTGTTGTAGGGAGGTGTCTTCTTCACTGTGTCACAGTAGTCTGGGTCCTTCTCCCACCTGGCACCAACACAGAGAACAGATACACTTTCAAATCTTAATCATGAAATGTTGACAGATTTAATGTAATTGAGAATACATTAACTTTTGGTCTTCAATTCAAGAATACTATCATCTAATCACAATAACTTGTTTTAGGAATTCTTTCAAAGCAACAGTATGTAAGGTGTTTCATGAAATAATTCTTGGTATGTTGTGTTGCAGTTCTTGGATTTGGCCACTTGAGGACAGTGCACACTCGTTTTTTTTAGAAGGACATTAATTTACATTTTATAACCATTACACCAAAAAAATAAAAAATAGTTGGGAACTGTATTCTCCCAGGACCCCACCTTTAAACATTGAAAATCATTTTCATCATTTTCCCCT